>OY747701.1:38312500-38345000 GCA_963556495.2 Valencia hispanica | reverse complement strand
GTCTTCTTACCCCATTTTCTTGTGGGCAAAATGTCTTCTCAACAGCCCCTCGCCCCAGAGGTGGCCAGCCACAGGTCTCGTCATCGGTCAGGATGCTCTAGATAAAACACAGAACAAAAGAGAAATTATGTAGCATCTTCCAGTACAATTCAGAGGGTATTACATCATCACTAGATGTTGATGAAATGTGTACTCTTTCCTTGTTGTCTGTTGCCTTGAAATCAGCCTCCGCCAGCATCCAGTGACCCGTAGCCACCGATCAGTCCTTCCTCAGAAAGGAGAGAGTGGTCACCCCTCAGAAGGTCCACCAGTGAGAACCTTCCAATGCGACCCTTGGGAGCTGAGCAAATTAGGTATTAGAGCATTGATGTTCAAACACAGGTGAGCCAATTCACAAAAGGTGAATAGGATGATTATGACAAGTATAACCAACACACTCTGAGTATGGTTTCAGATCAACCTGATGCAACTGTGTGCAAAAGCAATTCTAAACAACTCACAACCTGGTTAATGAGCCAAACCTCATCAACTGAAGCTAGATTATAATTAAGGTAAATGTCTCCAAATCAATCTGTACTAAATCCATGCCAAGAAAAAGACAACCAGCCATTCCAACTTGTGGGAGCAAAAAATCCCAAGAACCAACTACTCCCAGCAAAAAGTAAAGAAGGTTTTCAGATCAAATTAAAACTTTGTAAAGTTCCCAGACACAATATGTACTACAACTCTGAACCCAAACCGAAATGGAATATGAAGTCAGACGTCAAGTCCAGGTACTAAAAACCCTCATTAATTTATGACAGAGTTATGATTCACAAGAAACTCAATTAAACCTGCAAGTTACAATTCTCTTCATAATCCCTGAAAAATCTATTCCAATTTCTATCAAATCCAATCCCCCCCTTTTTTAAGGCATCGTCTTGCACATGCCTTAAAAAATCAAGAAACAAGGAAACAATAACTTCAACTGCTTCTCCAGTGTCCAGAAAAGAAACATAGTAGGTTAAAGGTCATGCATAAGGCATAACCTCAGAACCTGTGTATCCTGCTGCTGTCGCTGCTGAGGCAGCTTCAACCCCCACATAACCATATCCCAATCATTTAGGTTCACAATTGGGTTCTTATATTTGAATTACCTAGTTGTTGAAAGTGTGCTACACAAATAAAATTGCCTTGCCTTGCCTTGCAAAAACAAAACAAAATAATAATTTCACCACATAGTTACCTAATGTATTAAATAATTTAGTCCTACTTGCATGAACTACAAAACACTTCATTTCCCTCTGGATCAATTAAGTATTTTGAATTGAATTAGACAACTTCTTCAGACCCTGCTTTTCCAGAATCTAACTGATGTTACAGTAAGGATTATCTTTGCAACCACCTTAGTGAAAATTGTTTTACTCAGGACACAGTTTATTTACCTAATTAATATCTCTGCTGCTGTTATTTGCTCATCTGTTCCTTACAGTTTATTCTCTGTTAACTCCTTGAAAAAAAAGTAATACATTTATTCTAAATGCACAATTTTAAAACTTGTACAACTGTAAAACATCTCTATTTTCAATTTATCTAACTCAGTTGCACATTCAGATTTGGGTATGCCACTTCTATTTTAATAACAACGATGTCAAGTAACCTTTTTTACCTGTACCTGATACTCTTGCTTAAGAAAAACTTTTCTTCATTGCAGTTTGTGTGTAGGACTCGAGTTATACTTTATACTTTACCAAAGTAATTATATATTTGCCTACTTTTTTCCTATACTCAGTACTTTAGACTGCTTATATTTTAAAATTAGCCTTGTTACTCCTGTCTTATTTAGTCTTTTATTAAAAGGAAAACACAAAAAACCCTCAAACATCAAAAAGTGTTACAACTAAATGGAATTTAACTGCGGTTTGATAGTAGGTCTCACATTTATTATTCTGACACCCTGTTTTTTACGCGATCTATAGCATATAATGTGCTCAAGTGTTAACTGAATATTTTCCACATTTGTCCCGTCTTTAGAACAGTGACCGAAATTCTGAATCTATTTTTATCATCATTTGTCTTAATGAAAGTAAACTAAATTTAAAAAATAGAAACCAAGTTAAAATCCACTGTGTGTGTGTAGGTCTCACCTGTTGGCTTAAAGATTGCACTAAATGCATTATTTACACATTTGCAGCTGAAACAGGTAGCCTAGTGTATCCCAAATGTGTCAATAATTATTTAACATTTTTATTAAACATTACTATTATTAAGTAAAAGTTCTTTTTGGTCGAGGTATGGCTAAAGCTTTATTCTTTATCATTTAATATTCTAATCCTAAGTTTGTTTTATGCTTTGTACCTCCTTTGTGTGAATCAAAATGTATGTATGGTCTATGATCTAAATGCTTCTACTATCTGTCACTTTGCTGCCGGTACAGCAGAAGTTCCCCTTCTTGGGAAAATAAAAGGATTATTCATGAAGTTAAGCATTACCGTATTTTAATTTGGAAAGCTCATGTTTGAAATAGGAAGTGGTTTGTCGCAAAACAAAAAGTTTGACTAACCAGGACTCGTTAACATCCAGGAAGTAACTGAAAACTCAAGACTAAACTTTTCGTCAAAACAAGTGTTCCTATTTTTAGACTTCCAGCCACAGAGCGCTATAAATGCTTCATCAGTCTCGGGATCTATGATTGTTTATAACCAGAGAATCGCAGCACATCGGTCGTAAGAAAGAAGCTTGTGGCTCATTTAGCTGTTTAGCTGATTAGCAACTAGAGAATCGCATTAAACCTGCAACGGACTTTGTTTCAGATCATTTTTACCACATTGTAGTTAATAACTCGCTGGCTAAGATTAACCTTAGAGTGTTTACCCGTGTCTTTTCTGATTCGTTTTCTGTAAATTACTCAAAAGACTGAAATACTTTCATACTGCTACTCGGATTTGTATTAACTGGAGTTGGTTTTAAATATAGCCGATTCTAACCGTGCATTTTCCGTGTTATTTCTATTTACTACTGAGTAGGCTACGTTTATCAAAACATAGAAACCATCATTCATCTAGTTTATAGCTGAATTGCATCGTTTCTCATAGAATTTTAAAAGAAAGTTTTCAAGCTAAGGTTCCTGGGCCAAACGCGGCCGCCCCTTATCTCATGAACACAGAGTGTTATAGTTTTAGATCGAACCAGTTTTAATCAGTTACAATAGTTCAAATTTTATATTACCATTTACCTTTGTGCATTATTTCCCCCCGAGGCTTTTATTGATTTGCGCAAATCTAACAGTTGTAACTCACTGAGTACAGCACACCCATTTAATAGGCTATAACATTAATATTGATTAAGGTTAGAAAATACTCAAATATTAGATTGATGAGGTAAATACAGTCAGATGTCATTTCCATCTCTCACATGAATTTGAAGGATTGCTTTGAAAAACCAGCATAATAAATCAAATAGACTAAAGAATGTTTATTCATATTTTCAGAAAAATATCATTATTAATGATTGTTGGAAATGTGTTCCAGCAAATATGTTTTCAAAAATGATGTAGGAATTTATTCTCCAGTAAATCACTGAGTCACGTTTAGATAATTAATCATTATTATATTATCACCATTAAAACTATAGCAAGGCTATATAGCTAGGCTCTCTGTGGCCCTCCCCAGGCGCCGCTGGACCGAAGGCAGGGGTCCCAACCAGCCTGAAGAAAAACACAGGACAACTCAGCGAAACTCATCGCAGTTCTACAATGGAATGTGTAACAACAGCTGTGTCTGTGTGTGTGGCATTCTGCATTATACCAAGCCATCAAATAAATGATCTTAATGCTTAAACACCCCAGCTCTGGAAGAAGCAAACAAGAGTAAATAAAAGAGAAATAAACAAAATCACATAAATAAACCTCAAATAGATTACATAACTTTTAGATTTTCTTTCAGATTATCCAAATTCCTCCCCCTGGCCCCATTAATTCTTTGATTTTTATTTTTCTGTCGACATATTGGACTGTCTGGAGGTGAAGTGTTGCTAGATTACATACCCGATTGTCTGCCTGGGTACACAGTATTGATGGAAGGACGTCTCCTCCATCGCTTTCTAGTTTCCTTGAGTGAAACAAAAGCCTAAAAAAAAACTCGTCTGAAAATAATCAATCAACTTAATTAATTGACCACTTGTCCAACTGCCGTGCTCCCAGGTAAAACCCGGAGCAAAAACCTGTTACTTTCTTTAACATTGATTAAATAATTAACCATACAATTATATATAAGTATATATATTATATTAAGTAATCAATCAATCAACCGCGTGTAAGTAAATAAACACGTAACCGCTAGCAAATATTTCACCTCCTGAGAGTGTAAATAAAATTCTGTTATCAATATTTATTTAAAGGACTCAGTCTTACCAGGTTCTGTCTCAGGCTACGGCAGGGCCGACAGAGACGCTTCAAGGCCTCCATCTCCCAAACAGCTACTGGAGGTAAGAGGCTGGGAGAACATTTCCCAGGACGCTAGCAACTCCCTTGACCCTGTCCCTGTCTGTCCATTCCGTTCGCTGAGGCTACGTTGTGGAGCCAAGTGTTATGGCAAAAAAAGTATCTCAGGGTTTCCATAGTAAGGAAGACTTGAGTCCCAGAAGGCATTTAAGTATTTAATTCAAACATGTCTGGCCAGACCATGGAGGGGACAGAGTTACTCGTGCATCACCCTAACCAACCTTTCTAACTAACCGCTTAAATAGTCTTCAGCAATCATTGTTTATCTCTGTAGATGTCTTCTCCAACCTTCACGCCCCGCCTCCAGAGTAACTGCTTCATGTGAGTCATAGCAACGCATAAAGCAGCTCATCCGAAGGCCAGACTGTTATCTTTCTGCCCCGGCGTCTGTCTCTCTGGTGACCTGACACATATATATCATAAACATTAAGTTGGAGCAATAACCTTGTCATTTTACCCTAGATACATTCACTAAACAGAGAATATACACTTAATTCCTAATTGCATAACAATTTTCCACCACAGATAACATTGAAACAAAATAAGATTCCAGTATTTCACACTATTTTCTTACAATATTTATCAGTTCAAACCAAAACTTTAATTAAAAACTTAAAGTTTTGGGTATTATTCAACTGAATACTTTAAACCGAAAATAAAAACCTGTTCCAAGCCTGAGTTAATGTTGGGGTTTTGTGGCCAAAAACAGACCGACAGCTTACTTGATGAACAAGCAAAACTAAGTAAAAGCGTGTGCACTGTTTTGATTCATGTACTCACAAAACCCTTTAGAGTCGAGGATTTCCACTGGCCAGGATTACTGATGAGTTGTAATTCATGTTTTTAATTCAGTTACTTATCTTTTTTTAAATTTATCAGTAAAAACCTTTTTAACAGATTATGTGGCTGTTTTCATGGAAAATGGATGAAATTTAAAAAGTACAACTGCTAAAAAAAATGTATTCAAATAATGCGGTTCTTACTGAACCTAACTGTACACTGTAGATATCAGAACCTTTTATTCACAAACTGAAAAAGTAAATGAAGAATGCAATTCAAAGATACTCAAGTTTACAAAAAGTGTTCTTTTGGTCATCTATCAGTGGCTAAATATTGAAAAGTATTGTGCTTTGAAAAACACCTAAGCAGCCTTTTTTTCAACCTTGGGTGTAACGTAAACATCATAAACCTGATTTTGCATCACCAAGAACAGAGATTTTGTTTTTGTTTTTTTTGCTCCTGACATGAAGCTTAAAGTCTGGAGGTACAGACAAAGCAGATCATCCGTAATGTCCAGTTTGTTTCTGTGTTTTATTTGAGCTGAACTTCAGATGACATACTTCAGATGACACACCAACAGGGGTGGATTGGGACAAAAATTCAGCCCTGGGATTTTCTGTCCAGACCCCACTACATTATCAGCCGACACTACATAAAGGCCACAAATCTCGCACCATCTGCTCTCATGCATACTACAGTACAAATGAGTCATATTCCTTGATAGCAGTTAACAAATAAAGCACATGTGGCTTGACACATTATTCCATGTTAAGGCAAGACCCTGCTGGCAAAAACATGGATTTTTTCGTGGCCTGGTCAATTTTGAAATTTGTGGACATTTAAAATCCTTAACATGTTGGCATTCAGAATAAACAAACTACAACTCTGAAACACCTCTAAAATTGACTATTTTTATCATTTTAGTGCGGGTGCGACAGCAGATTTTCCATTCTATTTTCCGTCTCACTGTTTCCGGTTGCCTGTTAACGCGAAGCAGTCTAAACAAAAAGCCCCCAAAAAAGAAAACTGTCCAAAAATGGTATGCCTGTTTAAATTAACGACCAATCACAACCACAAAACGAGGGATTCGAGGGTAATTTGTACTTCACATTGCATTGAATTATCTGAAGCAAATTTTTAATTGCGTTTTTCTCATAATTAGTTTTTTCCAACATTCAAAATTAATCATTTTTAAATCAGTTATACCTATATACACCAAACCTTCCACCATTGTTCCATGCTATGAGCTGAAAAAAAATTAGAGCGATTTGTCAATACATTGTTATAAAAAAATATATATGTGCTATTTTGTGTAAAAAAACAGGATGAAAATGAGTTTTTTGGAGCTACTTACATTGTTTTTTGATTCATGAAGTAATGAAATGAAATAAACCTATTTCCCTCTGTAAAAAGTTTTTGATAACATATGATTAGAAAATTAAAGAAAAATTAAATCTGCATCTCAAAATCACCAAATTTGAGATACGTTTAAAAATATATGCAAATTAGCACATTTTTAACCAGATTACACCTCATTTGCATATCTAAACAAAATTTATATCAAAACTTCTAATACAAAAGATGTTTGTTTTAATACTAGGATAAAGTTTGTCAAGTTTCATAAAGGTATCTTTAAGCTAACTTTTCTCCCTATTCACCTGTAGTGTCTTCCCTTAATGTTTACTGTTGCTATGGCAACCAGAGACCGCTGCCGTTAGTAGCTACCTTAGCTAAATCATCTGAACAATAATAACCGAAAGTATCACAATTTGGCATATTTACCTAAATCAACCGCAACTACCAACAGTCAGCCCTTCAACTCTGGGCTAATATTTTGTATTATTTAATATTTTAATATTATGTCACAAGTATTCAGTTATTCAGGTCACATCGCAGTCAATGTTAAACTGTTTTATATTCATTTTGTGCATGTCTCAAAATGTAGCCGAGCCAACTCCACGCTAATGTTACTTACCATGGATGTCTCCACTTGCGTGTCTCCCATAGACTGTATGGTGTCTCCTCGCAGCAGCACCTGCTGCTGGGGTGGTGGCGGCCCGCCCATTCACGCATTTGGCGCCTGGCCTGGCCCACCTGATTCACAGAGGTTCTCGCGTTATCATCATGGTCATCATCCATGTTGAATCTTTTTTTTTTTCAAAGAACTTCATTGAACATATGCACAAAACAAATCAAAAGGCATACAATAACAATAATACTATGTTAATGTTACATATCTTATCTATCTTATACAAAAGAACATAATAAAAAAATACATATTCATTCATAAATAAACCCAAGGGACCAAGAAAAGACTAATTCTCCACCCATTTCAAATATTTAGCAAAAATATACAAGTAAATTTTCCAGAAGCTGAGATTTGGTCTGGTTTAAAAAAATCTGCATTTGTGAATGAAGAACTTGCCCAATAGAATTAAATTATTTATTACAAAGTCCAGCTCTTTACTTAGAATAAAAGTAACACATTTAATAATTGTCATTGTCAAAGGAGCCAAGTCAAGTACCATGGCCTGCAGCCAGCTCCACATATTATTCCAAAAAGTAATTACAAAATTACAGTTAAAAAATAAATGTTCCAAATCTTCTGGCTCCCCATCACAAAATCTAAAACCATTAAAATCTCCTTTAAATTTCAGTCAGATATATTCATTGGTCAGATAGATCTCATTAAGAATCTTGAACTGCAATTCCTTGACTTTAGGGGGAACAGGATAAGATACATATTTCTGTCTTATTTTAACAGTTTGTGCCAATTTAAAGTCTTTAGGAATATATTTGTCTTCTGCTTTGATTGGGGAAAAGTTCTCTCAATAAACTAGTTCTGATAAATTTATTTGCAACCGTTTTAACGAATGGGAAATTGTCTATGTGAAGCTGCCTCAGCTCAGGGACAATGTTAGAGTACAGCAGATCCTGCCTTTCCATTGATTTCAAAGCCGTTGGTATTAGGCATGGGCCGGTTACCGGTTTCAAGGTATACCCCGGAATGTGCGTCATGTCAGGGAGAAAGTAAATATCCCTCATGAAGCTGCAGCGTAAAGCACAGTGGAGAACAGTGGCAGCCCGAGGAGGCAATACGTAGAATATTATTGTGCATGTTCGTGAGCAGCACCCATCGTTGTATGCTAAATTCAAGGTAAAGTTAATGCTGTCTTGGAATGAACGAGCGTATTAGCGTCTGACTTATTGAAATGAGCTTGTTACCTTGGCAGATATGGTAACTACCTTATCTTATCTTTTCTTCATCTCTGTCCTTAGTAACTTTTTTAAATTGAGGCAGATAGTATGGTAACTAGCATGCTAATGATGATTTATCTTAGCATGCTAGTTAGTTACCATATCTGCCTCACTAAAAAGTGTTTTTTCCTTTAAGAAAAAAAACAATACAGACATTCAAAATACACATTTTAGAGCTGTAATCATACCGTGAAACCGTGATATTTTTGCCTATGGTTATCATACCGTCAGAATCTCATACTGGCCCATGCCGAGTTGGTATCCTATCAGCTTGTTAAACTCCTTTTGTGTACAATTAATATTAAATTTGGCACAAAAAATCTTCTCTGGTTAGCATAACTCCTAAGTCATTCATAAAATGAGAAAATTACCAAACTCCTTTCATAAACAGATTCTCCTTAAAGAGTAACTAAACCCCAAAACAATTTTGTTTTGCTTCTAAACTGTATAAATGGGTATTTACCAATGCAATATTTCAGTTTCTGGGATTTTTGTTTACATTTTTGTGTAAACTTGTTTAATTCTACACTTTTTGGTCTAAAAACGTCTTAGTGCTGCCCTCTTAGGGTTGAACGGTGGCTACTGCATTTAAATTTTGTGATTGGTGGAGAGCGGTACATCTTTACGTCACAGGCATTGACTGTGTCACAGGCATGGTCTCACAGACACGCCCTGTGGGTTTGGGTATAAAACTATCAGACATACCGGCCCCGTTGCGAGTTTGGTGTTGGATTCCGTGTTTCAGGTTACCATTATTATCACATTAACACTTAGTTAGCATAGCTAACATACTGTTTTGAACATTAGCCTATGCCAGCACCACCACCCAGAGACCGGACCCATCCTGCCTCCCTCCGCCCCAGCAGCAGCGCCGACCTCGGGCAGCGCCAACTCAGTGCCCCGAGCCAGCAGCTCGAATTGATACGACTCGCGACCGCTGGGCTCCATAAAGCCTCTGTCTACTCCTCTATCTCCGGTGACGACGGAGGAGATCCACTGGCTCAGGATGCCGAGCCAGCGCCGCCGAGGCCGAGGGAGGTCGGATGGGTCCAGTCTCTGAGTGGTAATGCTAACATAGGCTAACGTTCGAAACAGATGAACGTCAATCAGATCGATCAGTTGCAAAACTGCAAATGTCGCTTTGGTCACTGTCCATGTTTCAGCGTCAGATTAAGCGAGGTATCACTGTCCTCCTAAACACACCCCCACGTTCCCCCCTCCGCTCATCATCCACACTTGGCCATACCCCTCCTTTCTTCCTGGCACGGCCCACTTTGTAGAATTTTCCAAATGTTGTCTGGGGGCTGGGTTATGATTTTTCATGGGGTTCAGTTACACTTTAAAGATAGATTTCCTGTTTAGAATAACATATCTATTATTCCAGATTGGTGTATTGTGTGAAGTAAAATTGTGTTTATAAAATTACTTTCCAATTAAGAAGAACCTGTTGATGAAAATCCGAAATTTTGATGGGTAACTTGTAGGCTTCAATCCATGTTTAATCTCTACTCCCCTTTAAGAGTCTGGAGACAGGAAGTGGCCTGCTCTCTGATTGTACAGTGTGATCTGTCACCATCCAATCAGAGAAGTGTGTAAAGGCCGTGCCAAAATTCACAACCGCAACTTCAGAGTCTCCCATGCAGTTTTATGCTGCGCATCTCAAAACATGATGTTTGCTAAATAACTTATACTATATTTTTTCAAATGCAAACCTTTATTTACAACCATGCAAAAGTCTTTCTGCACATTTGCAAACTTGAAATTTTTGGGCAGGTATTTTCTACAAGATTGCAAAACTTGATTTATGAAGTTTGCAAAACTTGATTTATGAAGTTGAACTGTGAAATTATGTGCAAACGTTATGACCTCATATTGAGCCCATACATTTGAGCTATGGTGTACATTAAAACATTACTCAAAGGCAGCTCTAAACAGATGTTTTCTTAGCCTTGATTTAAAGGAACTCAGTGTTTCAGCAGCTTTGATGTTGTCTGGAAGTTTGTTCCAGATTAGAGGAGCATTGAAACTGAAAGCTGCTTCTCCATGTTTGGTTCTAATTCTGGGGATGTTGAGTAGACTTGAATTAGAGGACCTGAGTGGTCTGGGGGGGTTGGTATAGTAACAGTAGATCTTCAAGATACTTTGGTGCTAAGCCATTCAATGATATATAAACTAGTAAAAGTATTTAGAAGTCTATTCTCTTAGCTACAAGGAGCCAGTGTAAGGACTTTAGAACTGGGGAGATGTGCTCTACTTTCCTGGTTCTAGTCAGGACACGAGCAGCAGCATTCTGGATCAGGTGCAGCTGTCTAATTTACTTTTTAGGGATACCTGTGAGGACGCTGTTGCAGTAATCAATCTGACTAAAGATAAATGCATGGATGAGTTTTTCGAGGTACTATTGTGACATCAGTCCTTTAATCCTAGAGATGTTCTTCAGGTGATAAAAGGCTGACCTTGTTATTGCCTTTATGTGACCTTGGAGGTTCTGGTCTGAGTCCATCACTACACCAAGATTTTGGGCCTGATCAGTAGTTTCTTTGCTATATTAACTGAAGTTGTGTGCTGAGTCTTGATCGTTCCTCTTCAGGTCCAAAAATAATTACTTCAGTTTTGTTTCTGTTCAGCTAGAGAAAGTTATGGCAAATCCATCCATTGATTTGCTCGATGCATTTACTTAGGGGGTTCAAAGTCACCTGGTGACATTGTAATGTAGAGCTGAGTGTCATGCAGTATCATAGTTATGGTAGCTAATCTTATTGGTTGTTGTTATAATCTGGGTGTGTGGGAGCATGTAGATATTAAATAAGAAAAAAACAAAAAAAGAGGGGCCCCAGGATGGAGCCCTGGGGCACCCCACATGTGATTTCTGTTTGTTCAGAAGAACAGAAAAATCACTGTCAAATGTACAGGTCCTTCTCAAACAATTTGCATATTGTGATAAAGTTTATTATTTTCCATAATATAATGATAAAAAATTTAACTTTCATATATTTTAGATTCATTGCACACCAACTGAAATATTTCAGGTCTTTTATTGTTTTAAAACTGGTGATTTTGGCATACAGCTCATGAAAACCCAAAATTCCTATCTCAAAAAATTAGCATATTTCATCCGACCAATAAAAGAAAAGTGTTTTTAATACAAAAAAAGTCAACCTTCAAATAATTATGTTCAGTTATGCACTCAATACTTGGTCGGAAATCCTTTTGCAGAAATGACTGCTTCAATGCAGCGTGGCATGGAGGCAATCAGCCTGTGGCACTGCTGAGGTGTTATGGAGGCCCAGGATGCTTCGATAGCGGCCTTAAGCTCATCCAGAGTGTTGGGTCTTGCGTCTATCACCTTCCTCTTCACAATATCCCACAGATTCTCTATGGGGTTCAGGTCAGGAGAGTTGTCAGGCCAATTGAGCACAGTAATACCATGGTCAGTAAACCATTTACCAGTGGTTTTGGCACTGTGAGCAGGTGCCAGGTCGTGCTGAAAAATGAAATCTTCATCTCCATAAAGCTTTTCAGCAGATGGAAGCATGAAGTGCTCCAAAATCTCCTGATAGCTAGCTGTATTGACCCTGCCCTTGATAAAAACACAGTGGACCAACACCAGCAGCTGACATGGCACCCCAGACCATCACTGACTGTGGGTACTTGACACTGGACTTCAGGCATTTTGGCATTTCCTTCTCCCCAGTCTTTCGAATGAAATGCAAAATTTGCTTTCATCCAAAAAAAGTACTTTGGACCACTGAGCAACAGTCCAGTGCTGCTTCTCTGTAGCCCAGGTCAGGCGCTTCTGCCGCTGTTTCTGGTTCAAAAGTGGCTTGACCTGAGGAATGCGGCACCTGTAGCCCATTTCCTGCACACGCCTGTGCACTGTGGCTCTGGATGTTTCTACTCCAGACTCAGTTTACTGCTTCCGCAGGTCCCCCAAGGTTTGGAATCTGTCCTACTCCACAATCTTCCTCAGGGTCCGGTCACCTCTTCTCGTTGTGCAGCGTTTTCTGCCACACTTTTTCCTTCCAACATACTTTCCACTGAGGTGCCTTGATACAGCACTCTGGGAACAGCCTATTTGTTCAGAAATTTCTTTCTGGTCTTTCCCTCTTGCTTGAGGGTGTCAATGATGACCTTCTGGGAAGCGGTCAGGTCGGCAGTCTTACCCATGATTGCGGTTTTGAGTAATGAACCAGGCTGAGAGTTTTTAAAAGCCTCATGAATCTTTTGCAGGTGTTTAGAGTTAATTAGTTGATTCAGATGATTAGGTTAATAGCTCGTTTAGAGAACCTTTTCATGATATGCTAATTTTTTGAGATAGGAATTTTGGGTTTTCATGAGCTGTATGCCAAAATCCTCAGTTTTAAAACAATAAAAGACCTGAAATATTTCAGTTGGTGTGCAATGAATCTAAAATATATGAAAGTTTAATTTTTATCATTATATTATGGAAAATAATGAACTTTATCACAATATGCTAATTTTTTGAGAAGGACCTGTAGACCAGATGGTAAGTAAACGATGTGGGCTACATTGATAACTGGAGAACATTTTGGGGAAAACCTGGTCTGCTCCGGAGAGACGGCATCCATCCCACTTTGGATGGAGCAGCTCTTCTTTCTATGAATATGGCCGAATTTATTAGTCCTCCAAAACACTGAGAACCCAGGGTCCAGACCAAGAAACAGAGTCGTAGTTTAACCCAACTCTCTGCTACTTCTGTACTGTTACCCACCCATTACCCTATAGAAACAGTGTCTTGCCCACAGCCAAAATTAAATGTATTAAAAGTTAAGCCAACAAAAGCAAATCATGGAAATCTCATAAAAATAAATACAACTTTGACTGAACAGAAAAATAAATCTATTAAATGTGGTTTATTAAACATAAGATCTCTCTCCTCAAAGACTTTGTTAGTAAATGACTTAATTTGTGATAATCACATTGATTTACTTTGTCTCACAGAAACCTGGTTGCAGCAGGAGGATTATGTTAGTATAAATGAGTCAACTCCTTCCAGTCATTTAAATTTTCACATTCCTAGAAATACTGGGCGAGGAGGAGGAGTTGCAACAATTTTTCGTTCTGATTTACTAATTAGTCCCAGACCAATTGATAGCTACAGTTCTTTTGAACATCTAAACCTTAATTTTCCTCATCCAAGTTGCAAAACATTATGACCATTTTTGTTTGTGGTTTTGTATCGTCCACCAGGCCCTTACTCTCAATTCTTGGATCAGATCTCACATTTTTTTATCTGATTTAGTATTAAATACTGATAGGGTTATTATAGTGGGGGACTTTAAAATTCATGTGGATACTGAAAGTGATAGCCTGAATGCAGCCTTTAATGCTATTTTAGACTCAATTGGCTTTACTCAAAAAGTACAGGGATCGACCCACTCGGGCAAACACACTTTGGACCTTGTACTGACATACGGTAACTTACCATCTTAAATCTGAAAGAAAATTTCATTATAGTAGAGCTTTATCAGACAATGCTGTAACAATTTTTAAAGAATCTGTTCCATTCTTACTTTCCTTAGTGTCTCAGGGTAACACAGTGGATGGCAGCAATTCTATCTCTAACCCTTCAGAAATTGATGATCTGGTTCACAACGTTACGTCCTCATTGCGTTTGGCATTAGATAGTGCAGCCCCCTTAAAAAAGAAAGTGGCTAGCCATAGGAAGCTGACTCCTTGGTTCAACGCAGAGTTGCGTACTTTATGTCATGGTTCCAGGGTGTTTGTGTTTTGTTAATTTTCCTTATTTAGTTCTATTATGTTTTAGTTATTCTTTGTCTCCCTCTGGTGGTCTTGTGTTTGGTTGCAGTTGTTTGTGTTAATCTCTTTTCCCCAAGTTCATACTTATCCTTCATTAGTCCCAGTGGTTATATTTTATTCCTCCTTTTGTTTTCGGGTGTTTCATTAGATTCCCTTCCAGATTTATCTTTAGTTTCTTAAGAGTCTTCTGTCTCCCAGTTGATTACTTCCACCTGCTCTCTCCCTCCCACCTGCATCTACTCCCACTAATTGATCATTGGTCTTCTCAGTCACTTCCTCATTTCCTCCTCAGTATAAATTCGGTCCTCTCTCAGTCACTACTCGCTGGTCCGTCGTTGTCCTTCCCTTGCTGGTTCCTGCCCTCGTTGTTGCCCATCCTGGTTCCTTTTTTTCCCTATTTGCTGCCATTCTTCCCTCTCTGGTTCCTGCCTTCCTGATTGCCCGTCTGGTTCCTGTTTTTTTTCCCGTTTGCTACCTTTTGATCCTCCTGAGTTATGTAAGTTCCTTGTCCTTGTTTTCATTAAATCATTTTGTTTATACTTGCTGCATTTTGGGTCCTCCTTAAACGTCGAAACATGACACTTTAAAGCAGAATACTAGGAAGTTGGAGAGAAAATGGCGCTCTACACACCTAGAGGATTCCTGTTTAACCTGGAATAACAGTCTATTGCTGTATAAAAAGACCCTTCGACAAGCTAGAACAGCATATTTTTCATCATTAATAGAGGCGAATAAAAACAATCCTAGGTTTCTTTTTGGTACAGTTGCCAAACTTACACAGAGTCATAGCTCTGTTGAGCCAACTATTCCCCCAGCTCTTAGCAGTGATGATTTTATGGGATTCTTCATAAATAAAATTAATTCTATTAAAAATAAAATCATTGGCATCCTCCCAAACATGATTACTTCTTCCTCAGTAAATGAGGCAGTATCGGAAAGAATTGTAGAACCTCAGTTGTGCTTAGGTTGTTTTGATTCAGTCAAGCTTTCGGAATTATCAAAAATATTAGCCTCATCTAAAACTTCAACTTGTATGTTGGACCCAATTCCAACCAAATTATTTAAAGAAGTGTTCCATTTGGTTCCTGGCCCCATTTTGGATATGATGAATCTATCCTTAGTAAACGGATACGTACCACAGGAATTTAAAATAGCTGTAATTAAACCTTTACTCAAGAAACCTTCCCTTGATCAAGATGACTTGGTGAATTACAGACCTATATCCAACCTTCCTTTCTTATCCAAAGTCCTTGAGAAAATTGTTGCTAATAAAGTCTGTGAGCATCTAAACAGTAACGAGCTGTTTGAAGAGTTTCAGTCAGGTTTTAGAGCTCATCATAGCACTGAAACAGCACTGGTGAAGGTTACTAATGACATTCTCATGGCCTCAGATAATGGACTTGTGTCTGTTCTGGTTTTGTTAGATCTCAGAGCTGCTTTTGACACAGTCAATCATAATATTCTCTTAGAAAGGCTTGAACATGTTGCAGGGATCAAAGGAACAGCACTAGGCTGTTTTAAATCATATTTGTCTGATTGATTCCAGTTTGGTCATCTAAATGATAAATCTTCTTCACTCTCAAGGGTTACTTGTGGAGTTCCACAGGGTTCTGTGCTTGGACCAATTCTTTTCACCATATATATGCTCCCAATTGGTAGAATCATTAGACACCATGAGATAAATTTCCACAGCTATGCAGATGATACTCAACTATATTTATCCATAAATCCTGATGAACCCAGTCAGTTAGGTAGATTACAGGCATGTCTGGAAGACATAAAAACATGGATGACCCTAAACTTTTTGCTTTTAAATTCTGACAAAACAGAAGTTGCTGTCTTTGGACCAGAAGTTCTAAAACAGAAACTGATTAGTCAATCACTTCATCTGGATGGCATTAAATTGGCCCCCAGTAATAACGTAAAGAACCTCGGCGTTATTTTTGACCGAGACTTGACATTTAAATCCCATATTAAACAGGTTTCTAGGATTTCTTTCTTTCACCTCCGGAATATTGCCAAAATTAGAAACATCCTGTCCAGGAGTGATGCTGAGAAACTAGTCCATGCATTTGTTACCTCAAGGCTGGACTGTAATTCTTGACTATCAGGTAGTCCACAAAGTGCCATTAAAAGCCTTCAGTTGATCCAAAAGGCGGCAGCAAGAGTTCTGATGAATATTAAAAAGAGAGATCACATTTCTCTTGTTTTAGCTTTCCTTCATTGGCTCCCTGTTAAATCCAGATTAGAATTTAAGATCCTTCTTCTTACATACAAAGCCCTTAATAATCAAGCTCCATCATACATCAGAGATCTAATTGTTCCATATGTTCCTAACAGAGCCCTTTGCTCTCAGACAGCAGGTTTACTTGTAGTTCCTAGGATTTCTAAAAGTAGAATGGGAGGCAGATCTTTTAGTTATCAGGCTCCTCTCCTGTGAAACCAGCTCCCAGCTTTAGTCTGTAAGGCAGACACTCTGTTTACTTTTAAGGCCAGGCTTAAAACTTTCCTTTTTGATAAAGCTTATAGTTAGAGTGGCTTAGGTCATCCTGAGCTATCTCTGTAGTTATGCTGCTATAGGCTTAGACTGCTGGAGGACAGACTTACCAATTTTCTTCACTCTGCTACTTCCTTTTCTCCTACGACTCTCCAGTTGTATTACAGTACATTCTGTTATTTCGACTGTTAACTTTGTTTTCTCTCAGTGTTTTTCTCTCCATAGAAGATATACCTGGTCTGGTATCCTGCTTGGCTGCAATGCCCTGTTGGACGGGGGGCATCGACTGGGATGATCCTCCCAGTGACTGAACATCCACTGTGTCCTGTTGTCAGCTTTTTACTTTCTGTAACATAGAAAGTTCTCTTATATCAGATCTTCTGTTCCTTCTGTGTTTCTGCTCTGTCTTCTCAAACCCCCAGACGGTCGTGGCAGATGGCTGCTCCTACTGACCCGGGTTCTGTTGGAGGTTTCTTCCTGTTAAAGGGGAGTTTTTCTTCTCCACCGTTGCTACATGCTTGCTCAGTATGAGGGATTGCTGAAGGATTGCTGTGGTTGGAAAGTCTGCATCAACGGGGCCCAACCTCAAGCCAATGACTGACGCAATTGCTGGGATTCCTTAAATAGGAAACTTTTTAACTGATTGGAATGTTTGTATAAATGTATTGAAATGACTTCTTCTTGAGTGCCTTGAGATGACATCTGTTGTGAATTGGTGCTATATAAATAAATTGAATTGAATTAAGTAGGGGTGTCAAATTATCACATTAATTGCGATCAATTAATTACAGCCATATTTAGCGCGCTATTTTTTTAAATCGCGTTGATCTAATTTTTATCTAATAATCTTTAATTTTAAAGTTTCTGCATGTGAGTTCCCTTTAAATAAAACCCGTTTTATGCACTGGGCTTCTTGTGCTTGAGTTGTTCGGGGTTAACCCCTTGCTAAAGTGGATATCGGTTGGCTGTAAACTCATCAGAAAATGACTGGCTTCCATCGTTGTGGGGAGGGCGAGGTGAGTTGCAGACAGTGTTGCCAACTTTGCTATATTTGGCGAGTTTTTAGACCCCTCTAACGATTCTTTCTAAAAAAACAAAAACTAGCTTTTTATAGGGTTATTGGAAACGTTTGGTGAAGCACGTAATGTTGTTACTCTTCTCACCGAACAGCGGGGCGCTCTCCCGTCTCAGAGCTCACAGGAGGCAACCAGTCTGCACCGCACAGTGCAGCTACACCTGGCCGCCCAGTTCCACCAGTATGGCTAGCCATCGGTGTCGAAAATAATGGACATATTACGTATTGTTTTAACCCGTAATACATCTGGATTCAGAGAAGATATTGACCCAACTGAGTCCACAACGCTAATGAATCGCGCATGCTTAAAGCAGAAGGTTGCAGGCACCACTTGGAACTAGTCACAAAAACAGCAGAATGTAAATGGCTAAGACTGCCTCTGTTCAAGTCTGTTAAATACAATAAATGACTTCATAAAGCCATTTTTTAAAATTACATGTATCAAACGTTTGTTCTACCACAATAATGTAATTAATTTAAAATAAAATACCTCAAGATGAGCGCTTTTCTCAGCAATATTTAGGTGAGATTAAAAAAGAGATTAGACTAATTAATTACAGATCATAATTAATTAATCTCAAAGTTTTTTTTATCTCATGACAGCACTAGGTATAAGTATTCTATAAATAACACCTTTAAATAAAACATATAAACATTATCTAAAGCAAAGGCGAACTAAACACTAAATCAGTTTCACTTTAATTCAGTTTATTTATATAGCGCCAATTCACAGCACATGCCATCTCAAGGCACCTAATCTAATCACAAGTAGTTTAAGACAAACTTAGCTTCACTCCCAAAACTTTTTCATACAAACCTTGGTCTTTCTTTAGAAATATTCATACTGAACTGTGACATCTCGATAAATTTATTTATTACTGTTTCTACTTCTTTGAATATTTGTCCATTTTACTGTTTTTTTTTTTAGTAGTTTTATTATTCATTCTTCTTTTACTTAGTAGTTTAGTTGTTGACTATTCCATTTTGACTGAGAATTGAATTTGTTTTGTAATAAACTCTTGTATTTTAGAAAGTCGTTTGTTATTATTCTACATACATATGTAGTGTCTTGCTGTTCAAGGAACACCAATAACTTATTCTTTCAGCTATTGTTTTAATTATCTTAGCCTTAAGGCAGGTAATCATAAACATTAACTCAGACTGAACTATTGACTCTTCCTGGATCCCAGGATGGTGCCCAAAACTTGGTAATTTTGACACAAAATTATTAATCCTATTAATAATTGCCCTAAGCAATTATTCATAATTATACATTGCCAAAACATATGTGTCACAACCCCACCATTTTTATGTGTTCAAAGTAATCTTTACTAAATACCAATTCAGTTTCAATTTATTTTAGAATATTTATAAAGCGCCAGTTCACAACACATGTCACCTCAAGGCACTTAACAAGAATCAAAGTTTGTTTGATTTTCATTCAATACATTATAACATGATGTGCTACCACATCAAAATACATGCATCTTGCTAATAGGACAATGCACAAATCACACTTAGTCTTGCTTTTGCACATTACATCATACTGAAGCTGTATAAAACATATGGATAATTCACAAAGTCCTCAACTCCTTGGCAACTCTTACCTTATCCATAGTATTGAGAAAAATTAGAGTGTAGTCTTTGCCTTAACTACTCTCTAAATTCTATACCACTTCTCCACTGAGCATGCTCTTGATTTGTCTTAATTGTACACTGACCTACTTCTCTTGCTGTGCTGTCTCTCCTGTCCAATTACTTCTTTTTGGTCAGGACAAAAATTGTACAGCCAATGCAACAAAAGGTAACAGATAAGAGTGACACAATTATATATCCTAAAATAACCTGTAAAATATGTCAAATTTCCAATGAGCCCTTAGTAGATTAAAGCTCTGTTTTAATCAACTATGTACTGGTTTTGTGAAGCAAAACATATATTTTAAAGATGGTATTTTATATTTTTAAAGAACTTATTCATCTTTTATATCATTTTGCTGCTTTTATCCGCATCATACACTGTTGTTTACGTAAATTATTTTAAAATAACTTATCTTAACACGACAGTTTGTTTGAAATAGCTCATTTTAGATTGGGCCACACCTAGATTCTTTGTGATGGAGACTGTCCACTGAGGATTAAGAGCTCCCCACAAAAGCAGCATTTTCTGACACAGTTGCCAAGCCATTATGGTTTGGCCATTGTCAAACTCAAGCTGATCTTTACATTTACCCATTTTTCATCACTTGCTGTCCACTTGCACCCACTAAGTGGTACCATGATGAAGAAATAATCAGTGTTATTGACATTACATGTAAGTAACCATAATGTTATGCCTCATTGGTTCGTAGTCATGTGTAAAAGATAGATCAGTGTAGTTTCTAAAAAACGTTTTAAACAACAGCTGTTTGTAAAACATCTTTATAATGCCAGCAAGCATTTCTGATCTCTGCAAATAGATGTTAGGAAGGCTGTTTCAAACAGCATTTATAAACACCAGCTGATGACATAGAAAAACACATCAAAGTTTATAAATGTTAAAACAATCAATATTTATAAATTCATAAGCCATAGTTAATTCTTGATAACTTTTTTAAATATCTAAAGATTTACTATAAGTAGCTAATAGATGCTAAAAAAGTCCACCTCTACCATTATGTAAATACTGTATCTAAGTGTCTAATGGTGCATTCACACCGCCCCAAACGTCAGCATCAGTTGCGCCAAGATTACATGTAAAGTCTACGGTTGAGTCCATCAGAGGTCCGTCAGAGTCTCTGCAGTGCGTTGTGTGCGTTGGCTCCGTCAACTTTTCAACCTGCGTTTCAAGTGGCAACGCAGCAAACGCAAGCAACGCAGAAGTTCAGCTAACTGAACTTTTGACGGACTTGACGCACTTGACGGAGTGCGCCAAACAATCAGAGCGTCTCACAGTAGCGACGTCACCACATCGGGATGTCGGGTAAGTCATCAAATCTTTTCTCAACGTAATTATTTCCTATTTCGTTACCTAGCGACAGAGGAAGCCTCTTTTTTGCTCAACGTACATGTGTCAAACTAGATGCGTTGGGAGCGTTGCCTGACGCAGTGCTGTGTGAAGCAAGCGTTGCAAGCTTCAACGTACAGGCTTCAAACTAGAGGTGTTGGGAGCATTGCCTGACGCAGACAAAGTGTGTGGTGTGAACGCACCATAATCCATCAAAGAAAAACCTCTTTATAGAACTTACCCCCCTACCAGAGTCTAACTCGGCCCACATTTCCTGTTTGAAAAAATGCACCAAAAGGAGGAGTTGCTATTCTACCCCTGTTTAAAACGTTAAAAGGAATATATATGCACAAATCTGGAGGTGTCAAATCAGTCTCAAAACCACTCTTGCACTTGTAACTCTGATTTGTGCGTAAATGTGGTTTTGTCTGTGTGTATTTGGTGATTGCTGCATACTTATTTAACGATTTGTGCGTGCAGGAGCTGTTTTGAAATCATAGTTAGTTTTAAGTTAGTGTAATTTGAAATTGTGCGTATGTGAATGTATTTTGTACTAGTTATTTAATGATATTTGTGTGTATATATGGACACACAGTTGTAAGTACCCGAAGTTATGCACAAAATGTATTTTACGGTTTACAAATCATGTTTTATACACATTATACAAGTACCCAAAACTACACACAGACTGACACAAGTCACAAATCAAGTACAAGGCCCACAGATATGTTTTGAGACTATTTTCTCTTCATACCTGGCGGACCAAGGGCTGGGCGGTATCAACACTTCCTTGCTATTCCAACTCCAACTCACTACTGTGGTGTGGCTGACACTCGGCTGCTTTTATACCCCACAGCGGGCAGTGCTGCTGTTATCATAGTTTAGAGCTCACCATAGCACTATACAGCACTGTTAGACACTCATTTATATAGTATATCAGGGGAAAACAGTTTATTTGGGGTTAAGTTGCACTTTCATAGACATTGGTCGGATTAAGTAAAACCAAAGAAAAATAACCTCTTAATCCTATTGACAGCTGCAATAGCTCAGACCTGAGCTGTCACAACCATGTTCTACTAGACTTATTTGTTCTAAGGCTAATATTTTTTTTTTCCATAAGCTATTGTGCAGTCAGCCTGCTCAAGGGCAGAATATTATCAGAGTGATTTAAAATTATTCTTGAATGGTACTTGAATTTGTGCAGCAAATTCCTTGGTACTTTATCTTTTGATGATCAAGACATGAAGCCATATGACTTCAATAGATTAATAGTCAAGGGAAAATTAACAGTATTACAAATCTTCTTAATTTCTTGTGAAAAATCTCAGACTTTAGTATCCATCTGTTTATTAAGTCACCTCGTTGGTAGCCTGACATATATAATATTATGTAAAGGAGGCTGATAGAATGACAAAAATTAGAGAGAAAAGACAGATAGGAGACTTATTAATATATAAAGAAGATATGGTAAAGGAACAATTGAATAAAAGTGGAATGTGTGCTGACTGGAGCACAAAAACACACACAGACTTCTCAGCCAGGTGACCAGGGCATTAAAAACTGGCAGCTCTAATAAGTTACTCTGGATTGCAGTGTTCTGTGTAAAATAGATTCCTTTCAGAAATGTGTGTGTGCATGAGTGTGTGAGCACACCATGAGGGTGTCAGGTGTTATACTCAGGAATCTGCTTCAGAGGTTATATTGACCTGCACACACACAAAAGTGACAGGTTATGGGTTTGCTGATTGTGTGGAAGTCCACTGTAATAGAATCTGATGGTACAAAGAAATACAGAAATTTATAAGTATATATCCTGTTCCTGGCATCTTTCTTTTGGTGCTTTCAAGCATCAAACAACCATATGTTACATTGTACATAAAGGCAGACCTATTTAAAGAAAAAAGGAAGAACAAGAAAAAAGTTAACTATTACAGACTCTGTGTAGTTCTTCTTTAGCTTATTAGGTTCCGTGTTAAACCCCAGTGGTAATTAACTGCACCATAGCCTTAGCACCTATCTGCCCTAAGTGTTCCTTGTTGCTGGCATCAAGGACATTTTTGTGCTAATTATCTACACAGTTACCACTTTACAAAACAGTGCCTTTGAAACAGTTTTTACCCCCTTTGGAATTTATTCTACTTTGCAATCTGACTTCTATGTTGGGGTTGGAGGGTCAATTGATCAGTGTAACACTTCTGCCACTTTAAAGTGCAAACTGAAACAAATCAGAAACAAGACAAAAAATGCTGCAAACTTCTGTGTACATATTTTTTCAGTCCCTGATCCCAAGGTCAATACTTACTGAAGCACCATTTTGCAGCAATTACAAGTGCGGGTCTCTTGAGATACATGGCTGAAAGATTGGCGATTTGATTATTGCCCATTACTAAAGGCTCCAGCTTTAGGCTAGAGGGGTTAAACTTGAGTACAGCAGTAATAAAGTAACTCAACACATTCTTAGATGCATTCATGTCCAGATTTTTCAAAGTTGTTCCAAGAAACCTTAATATATCTTTTCATATTACTGATTCAGAATGCTGAGGGTCAATTTCTCGCCAAGAGAGAAACCACCAAGCCTGTCTCATTTATTTAAAACCCTTTACATTATTTTCCTAAGAATAGGCTTTTATTCTAACCAATGTTTCAGGCCTTTCCAACAGAAAACAGCAGTATAAAATCAGAACAACGATACTTGGAAATAGGTTTTATTTTAAACAGAATTTACCAGCTAAATATTCAGAATGTCTAAGCAGCTAGTTGCAATAAAAGCAATAGGGTAAAACAAAAGGAAAACAAAAACATAAATAAACTTATTGCTGCAAGACAAGTGTTTATTTTGTGAGCATAAACTTTATTTAACCCATTTACGTGACGGCAAGAAAAAACTTGAGATTATGTAGTTTATGTAATCATTTTTAAATTCAGATGTTTTCCTTTTCATATTATGCATAACCATAGCAAATAGGTGGTTTACAACTGGGATGTTATCTGGGATTAACATCACAAAAGCACAAATAATACCGCAGCTGCAGCCACAAAATCCTGATGAGTTAAAAAGGAGATGCCATGGATCCAGAGCAGGGGTGAAGAGGAGAGAGAAAAGGAGGCTTTTCAAACCATCTCCCATTAATAATAATGGGCAATGTGAGATTGCTGGCAAACACGTTGGATGCTGAGGACTCTCTGGAGATTGTCCATAAAATGAAGATTATGGACTACCCTGAGCATCCTCTACATCAGACTGTCATACAAATGCAGACCGTCTTCAGTCAGAGGCTTCTTCAGATCTGCAGGGCGCTACAGGAGATCATCCCTACCCACGGCCATCAGCATCTACAACAAATCTTTGAAGAAACTTGGATGAGTTTCAACAAAATTTAATTTCCTTTGGGATTATAAAGTAATTTTGGATTTCAATTTGAACAAATACTTTGTTAAACGTTTCAGTTTGCACTTTGAAGTGGGAGGCTTGATGACTGCAAGGTTCCCCGGTTGTGAGGCTGGAAAACAAACCCAAATCATAGTTTATTTACGTCTATGCTTGACAATCAAATTGAGGATTTCTTTTTTCTTTTCTTTTTGGGGTTTTCCTGTTCTTTTTGATAAAGCTTATTGTTCAGATGACATATGCTCAACTATCTCTGTACTTATTCTGCTATAGGCTTATCATGCATAATGAAATACGGGATACTTTTTTACACTCTATATTCTCCCACTACTGTATCAGCTTTATGCTATCTCTGTTAGCCCGACATTCTGTGTTTAACTGCATCTCCTTCCTAGAAATGATAATCAGCTCAGTTATTTCAGCCAATAGCTTCAAGTTTTACCCAATGGATAATACATTTAGGCTTCCCCTACTGTGTTTATTGATGTCAGTGTTTATTAATGTCATTGTTCCTGGGCGAAGACACACAAGGTGCAACTGCAGTCACTAACTATATGCACTTTCATTTTTATTACATACATCATATTGAGTAAGTCCAGTGCTAATCTGCTTGGTTGTGTCTCTCTCATAGACAAAGCCACCAACAGAGCCAATGCTGACACTTATTCTGTGTACTTAGTTTTTCTTTAAAATAGAAAGTGTTCATAGTGTTGGGACCATTTTTTCCTTCAAACAGACTGAACAAACTGCATTCCCAGCATTCATGGTATCTGGGTCCACCAATGAGGACATCACAAAGCTTATAAATACGTGCTATCTCCTTCTTTCATTTCTCTCTCTCCATATTGCACACACAATATTTGGACTCATTGTACACTACTAAACACCTTTAAGATCACATGCTCCGTGTTTTCCCTTTTTTCCAATTCCTTAAAGCTAAGCATTAATTCAATTCAATTCAAAAATACTTTATTGATCCTAAGTGTTGTTGTTGCTCATATATTTAATTCTTTAAGGAGTTGTTGTAGATAGTGATGGCCAGGCCCGGCGCCATGGGCAGGCCTGGGCTGGCCGGGCCTGCCCACTCACGCATCGGGCCCACCAATGACAGATTACAATGGCTCATGCAAATGTACTTGCCCCAGACAACCAACAGAGGGTGCGATAGGTAACTAATTGGGAGTTTTGGATGCGGTTAAAGAAGACACTTGTAATTCTGTAGAAGTAAATAAAATAATTACCACTCAGCCGGAGATATAAAGCATGCCGGCGACGGTAAAGCTGCTGTAGCTCCTCTAGAATAAAAAATAATAATAAGAAAACTTGGGAAGATTTCTAGCTCCATTTTTACCAGCCTGTGTTTAGTGTCATCACGGTTGCTAGGCGACAAGATATAAGCCAAGGAAGGGACGGTGTCTGAAGGCTAGACCGTCCAAATTCACAGCCGCTAACATCAAGTCTACCTGGTCGCGGAAGGACCCGTTCTATGTAGTGCTTAGAAGGATGAAGAATAGACATGACCCTAAAATAAGATTCTGGTCCACACTTCTTAACAGTTGGTTGCAGTAACACACCAATTTGTTGTTTGCCAGTCATGAATAATTATCAAGAAGAAGAAGTGCACTATTAAGAGCATGCTAACCGGTAGTCATGATATAAACATTCAGAGAAATACATGCAGGAAAGGAATTTACCATGGTTTTTAGCGGAAGAGTTGGATTGAGGAAGACTTGCGGACTAAGTACTTTATTGGAGTACATTAACTTGACATAAAAGGATTGTTAATGTATAAAGGCAGTTATTAATTCTGTATAGATCTGACACCTAGAAGGCAGATTAAAATAGATTTGAAATCAGGCTTTCCAAACCACAGCTGTAACAACATACAGTCAAATTATGATAAATCACTTTTTCAACAAAAGTAAATAAAGATTTATTTAAGTCAGGAGAATATTTCAATTCAATTCAAAAATACTTTATTGATCCCAGAAGGAAATTAAGTATTGGTATAGGTCATATAAATGATTCTTTATGGAGTTGTAGATGATGATGGCTGTGGGCAGGAAAGATTTCCTGTAGCGGTCTGTATTGCAGCAGAACTGAAGAAGCCTCCGATTGAAGACGCTCTGTTGTTGTATGACTGTCTCATGAAGAGGATGCTCAGGGTTGTCCATAATTTTTTAGATTTTATGAAGAATCTGTCTTTGCATCATCATCTCCAGAGGTTTCACAGTCGTCCCCAGATGGCTATTGCGGACACACAGCCATTGGGTGGCGCTAACCCACATTCTAGCTCCGACAGGAGAAGAAGAGGACCAGAGGTTACATAAGGCACTGCCACCGATTTTCACGCCCTCTCCAGTTCTGGCATTCAGCCAAACAGCGCCAGGAGAGATCCAATCCTTCCTTTGCTGGCGAGGGAAAAGACGCGAGTTCTGGGAGGAACTCACTCCAACGACGACAATACTGCTGATCAATCAGGTGAATCAAACCCAGTGTTTGGAGATAAACTCCACTGTTCCGCCCTGAGCCCTGCCTTCTGAACAGATGCTGCCGTACTAAGCGAGCCGCTAACAAGCTACTGAATGCCGCAGAACTGCGTCGAGACTGGAGCGTTACCCCACCGCGACAAAGCCTGGGACAATGCTATCTTGAACCTGCAGAGAAGGTACTGTGTCAGTGAAATGAGGTGCAGGTGATCGCTGTTTAGCAAGCCGGAGAGGACGACACACACAGTCCAAGCTAATGCTACCCGTGATTCGACAGCTAAATTCCTCCCACTGCTAACGGACCGTAGCTGTGGCTAGCCTGCGGGCTAACGTTGTGTTAGCTTCGCCCATGATCCACGGAGCAACCTGGAGAACTTTAACCGTTCAATAAGGTCTATCTGGGCAGAGGCAAGATTAGGTTAGTTTAAACAAGATTTAAGGGTTGTTTATTTTCACTGTGATTTGTTACTTTGTGTAAGATTTCATTTATTGTTTAGGTACAAACAGGCCGGTCGGCCTGGAGGTTTAAACAGTGATTTTTGAGGTTTCCAATGGAAAGTCGTTTTATATCCTGCAACCTGAGTTACTCAACCCGACAATTTTCCTTTGTTTGATGTTTTAATAAATGATCCAGCGCGACTTTAAGCAGCGCCACTTGAGTTAGCTGTAAGCTACATGCTATAGCGAACCATGTGGACCTGCCATTGACGGCATTTTATTCATGAACAATAAAGACTGCCGTAAATGCTATTCAAAATAGAGATTGACTTTAAAACGGATAGTTTAAACACTAAAACTAATATTTTAAGTCATTTTTGAGACCGCCTTCTTGGTAAGTCAAAATACTAAATTAGATCGACATAATTGGTGCCCCCATGTGAGGCCGTCAACATAAAGTCTAAATATTAAATTAGATCAATCAATGCGGTGACCGATCCATTAAATTGAATCAATTATCTAAAGGTTGTGATTTCTAATTCAGCAAATGGTTTAATGAAACATTGCTTCTTCCAAACAATGTTTTTGTTCACTTCTGCTTTGCATTGTGAATTGGTGGCTTGAAAACAAACCAGAATGTGCTGATTAGTCTGACCCGTTCTGACCCGAAAATATTTAACACACTGCCAATGGGAGGTAAAAACATTAAGGGGTTAAATGAAAACTGGCTTAGTAGTTTAGTTTATATGTTGGCAGTGCACTGTAGGTATAGAATTTATTGACTGAATACTTTCGCTGTAAGGTTGATCTATTTTATTAATAAATTATCATACTTTGGAGAGAAGTTGTTTATGCCTATTCTAGTGTGTGCGTGGAATTATGCTGTCACATGGTCTCGAATTCATTCCTTCATAAGATACTGAGTATTCAAGATTCAAGATTCCTTCTTAGATGAAGGTGATGCCCGAATTGTTTAAAGGAGTCATCACCTGAAATTTTCATTTTATCCATGTGAAAACATGTATAATATGGTTTCCTAATGATTTTACACTGGGCAGTAAGCCAAAATTCAAAAGTGCAGCATTTGTTTACCATTGGCTTCTCTAACCACCCCACGTGCACTTCACGTGCATGGGCCCTCAATTGATTTTGATTTCTGTGTTGGTTTTATGTCAAAACGACAGGATTTTACCATTTATGAACATAGCAGACCAATGCTGCTGGAGCTCGCCCCGCCCCTCTCACCCTCACATTCAGCCGAGCCCCGCTGCCATTACTGAAGAAGACTACATCGCTGTTATTGTAATAATCGACTTTATAAGAAGGCAAACCTATTTTGTAGAAACTAACAACAAACATTTTATCACGTCATTGATCAAATGGGTGCCTTTACCATTCCGATATATCTTGCTGTAGACGTCCTTCCATCTGTTCAACATCTTCCCTTTCCAGCTCTGGTTCAGAGTTGGGCTCGTTCATAAGCGGTTGGATTCCGTAGGTCGCAGCGAGGTCGGGTTCATTCATAACATGAGCCATGTTGTTTTTTTGGAGAGTGTTGCAGTGGAGCGTCACCCCCCCTCCTTCTTACGACCAATCAACGCAATCCTCATTTGCATTATTATAATTAACATCCGGGATCGCCAAAATATCGCATGCACTCTCGCGAGACAATATGGGTTATACTGAATGGGTCAAAAAAGCACCTTAAAATTTTTTTTGGGGGGGCTAGAATTTATCTTAAAGGTGTGAAAAACTATAATAGGGAGTGGTTATTCACTTTAGTAACAGGTGATGTCTCCTTTAAGAAAATAACCTCAAACTTCTTTAAGAATTTAATTTATATTAAATTTTTAAACATACTTATTCATGGTTATGTGAGCCAAGCTCTTTTGCACTTCATGTTGCACAACACTAGTGCTTCTTTGGTTTTTGTGTGTCCTCTGTTCTCTCAATTCCCAGTGACAGATGACCATTCATACTGAGTCTAGTTCTGCTGGAAGTTTCTTCCTGTTAAAAGGGAGTTGACTCCACATACTCGCTCAGGATGAAAGATAATCCTACAAAGTCAATGACCCGTTGCAAATGGCTTTGCATTTTCTGATAAGTTATTTTTTACCAATTGGAATTAAAAATTGTAATTTAATTGCACAGTCTTATTATAGTATGCTATGCTATGCTAGGATCAAACTGGACTTGCTTATCTATGATTGTATTGTATGTGATTTGATTGTTGTTGTGAATTAATGCTACATAAATTAATTTAAATAAATTGAATAGGATTTTAAGTAATAATATATTCTGCCTTTTTAATTTGACCTGGACCTGTTATTGTAAAGTTCATTAAGATTGCATTTCTCTCAAACTGGCTCTAAATAAATCACTTGAATGCAGTTAAATTGATGGTGTCAAGCAATGTCTGAAATATACATTTGTAATGTTAAATATGAGAAAATAATCTAGAACAGAGCAGGCATTTAAAATGGAAGGAAAAAACTGAATTAAGCACAAGTGCTACACTCAATGAGATTCTGATTAAGGTAGAAGTTCATACCTGTATTCAGCCTGGTGTTAATGATTCTGCTTTTGATTTGGAGGCTAGAAAAGGTTGCTTAAAATAGCTAAGTTTGTAAAATTAGTTTCACTGCCAAGGTAGAAAACTTTTTTTGTTTAGAGCCACAACTTTGATCTGCTATTCAAAAATATCATGCACGAATACTGGTGTCCTTTTATCACAAAGAAACAAAAGTTAAACGCTTCTGAAATTACAGGCTGCACCCTAGTACCTTGTAGATTGTTGGTCTTTTATCGGTTTCTTCTCTCTACTAATGCAAGGTTTTCTGACACAAAGAAAAGCATTATGCTTCCAGAAATATATGTGCCTATTGTGCCATGGGCCAGCAGCTTGCATTTCTTTCTAATGCATACTGTAATACACTTTGCAGCCAAGTGAAAAGCACTGAGGGTGGAAAATAAATAGATGGATTTACTGAGACCAGAGCTGCTTTAATCTATCCTGCATCTGTTTGACAGTGATGAGATAGGGGGGCATATCGTGATTCTGAAGTGTTTTTTTTATTTGATCCCTTTCTGCACCGTTTGACAGCAGGACAGTTTTGGCACTTAGGGTTTTGAGTCGTGATCCTGACAGCTGGAGGTGGGTGGAAAAGGAAGAATTATTATCTGATGTAGTTCACGGACTTATATTCACCTTTGCAGAAGCCTAGGAGCTTTGCAGAGCATTGCAATTTTAGAGGGGAAACCCTTGATCAAAGAAGTATTGCAACAGCAAAAATTTATATATGTACTGTGCCTTGTAGAAATAACTGAACGGAACTCATAATGTTAAGTATATATGTTATAAAAGTAGATCTTAGTTTCAAATTGCATAGAAATTATTTTATGTTTGTCATATTCACATCAGGGTTAGTCCATACCATACAATATAATGAATATTTTTTTTATCCAGTAATGGGGCGTATGATAATACTGGACAGCTAAAAGAGCTTCTGCACCGCTATCCGGAGCTGTGCTGCCGCAGTTGAACAATTCTGCTTACAGAATGAAACCTAGGGATATAGGTATTACTAATTTAGATAATCTTTGTGCAGATGATTGTTTTAAATAACTAACAAGTGAAGGGATGACAGTCTCCAGAATTGGCCACCAGTTCAGTATGGGGATGTCTACAATTATCTGATTAAGAACAACATTGTTTTGGTACACAATGAGTACAATGATAAATACGTCTTTATATAAAACAGTTTCATGGTCATAAAAGCCTGTCTGTCAATTCCATTCATTTCCATCCTAACTATGCTAGCAGTAGATGTAGCTTTGCACACTGGCAGGTTTTTCTTAATATATATAAGTTAAATGTTCCTATGAAATGATTTAGGTTGTATTTATTTAAACTTTTACATATCTTTAATGAAGTGAACTCAGCAAATTCTATCATGAGACTTTGTCTCCCAGGATATGGATGGCTCATCCAGTCAAGCTCTTTTCATGGCTATTAGCCCAGTAATAACTCAAATGTTTTAAAAAGTCACACAGAGACAAAGAAGGCTGAGTAAGGCTTGAGTTTATTTTGTCACCATACACAGTGAGTAGGATCATGAGGATGAAAAAACCTCTTTAGCTCACCTTTAAGCACTACAGCAACATTTTCTATTTTAGATAATGCTATTGTAAGAGAAAGCAGTTTTTTTTCTAATCCTAACCCTAACCCTAAAGGAAGCACATCTTTACCAGTGTTTCCACTGGCAATAAATATGCATGATACTGTACCTGATGATGATAAAGGTCCACAAAAAAACATTGAAGACACATTGTGAGATATTTGATAACTTAGTTAAATAGAAGAGTCAAGCGTTGTTGCGTAGACTAAATCATTGAAGGTAAGAAGCTGCAGGCATGTGAACAGTGGGAATAGAAGTAGGGTTATATTACCTTTTAACTTCCACACATTTTACAAGTTACATATTAAGACTTTGGAGTTTTTTTAAGGCCTCGATGAATGTAAATAATATTATTCCCGTTTCTACTGTTTTGTGTTTGTTTTTCAGTGGCAGTAGTTTAGCTGCCACATTATGTAAGCAGTTTTCTTCATTGGTTTTCATATTTGATCTTTTTGAGTTCTCTCTGTTCTTACAGAGTAGTGTGCAGATTGAATCTTTACAAGATCAAAATCCCAGGAAACGAGCAGCAGAACATCCAAATTGCTTTACAAGACAATAGCAAAATGGGATCAAAGCAAATATTTAATAATTATTACAGCTTAATATAATCCTTCTCTGCCTGCTCTCCGCGAGGATGGACACTTTTCTCTTTTCCTCCCTACTTCTGCCTGCTTTCTGCACTCTTTTGTCTTGTCAACTATTTGGAGGCTCTCTCTACATTCTCCTCCGGAAAGAAAAAACCATGGTTCTGGATCTGGTTCTGGTTAGCTGGTCTCTTAATGCAATTAATCACAGTCTTTTCCCGGAGAACGGCTAAAAGGGAGAGCCGAGTTGTCCCAATGGAAAATCGTGGAGGATCTTGTGTCTCTCAACTTTGACTATCGAGGACGTTGGAATCCTTAATATAATTGGATTCTTGATAACCGGATATCTGCTGATTATTGCAAGTGAATTTTTGGAGGTATCGTAAACTTCAAGCTTAAAGGCAGCAATTGCAAAATCCTCCACACTCCATGGACAGCAGAATGGTGGGCGCGCGGTAAGGCTGCAAACCTATTCCTCTGTGCGGGTGGTTCCCCACCCCTCCCATGTTTCCTGTATATGTCTAGTTTGTTTTTGATACATGTGCTTCAATGTATCTAGGTGTTTTTTT